>OU744797.1:0-15000 GCA_916614155.1 Mesoligia furuncula | reverse complement strand
ATTGTTTATTTTTATCTTTCTTACTATCCCGTATGCCGCCACCGCATCCGGGAAAAACAACTTTGTCCCTGAAGCCGTTTCTGCAGCGCAGTATCTCCGGTTCCACACGTCAAGAGTTGCCGTTCGGATGCATCGCTTGACGTATGAAACCGGGCACAGGTCGTAGTCAGGCTTTCGTTTGGAACCCTCAGCGGCTCTCTTGGCTAGTTCGTCTGCCCTCTCGTTTCCTTCCAACCCCGCGTGGGCTTTGATCCAGAACAAGGTAACAGTCTTGTTCTGGATCGACAGGGACCTGAGGTTGGCCCTTGTCTCTACTGCCAGGGGGTGGTGCCGATTTTGGTTTTGTAGCGTTTGGAGGGCCGCCATAGAGTCACTGAAGATTCCGAACGACTGCGCACTGTGCTTTAGGATCTCCCTAGTTGCGACGCATATCGCCAGGAGCTCAGCCTGGTAAACAGTGGAGTAGTGAGGGAGAGCAAGCTTGAGAGTTTTGGTTTCGGCGCCGCCGCTCCATATGGACAGCGCCGCTCCAACCTTGCCCCCAATCTTGCTCCCGTCCGTAAAGATGCGAACTTCAAGTTCGTTCTGGGCATCTAGTTGCTCTTGGTTTACCAGGCTTATGAGCTCTAGCTCAGCGCGCTCTGCTGGGTGTGGAGCCTCCATTGCCGAGGCGGCCTGCTCGACGCTCCTGTCGCCAAGTGCCGGCTGAGGCACCCCCCTCCTGGCCTCGTATAGCGATGCCGCTTCGCGGACTCGCAGATCAAGAGGTAGTATCCCAGCCAGCACCAGTGCGGAGTTTAAGGAGACCGTCCGGTATCCCTTGCACAGCTTTTGTGCGATACCACGCTGAACCGCTCCCAACTGCTTCTGAACGCCTAGCTTATCGACGGCCGAAGCCCACACGCTTGCGGCGTAGATGATTACGGGTTCGACGGTGGCCACATATATTATTCTAATGACTTCGCGGTTTAACCCCCAGCTGGTCTTCGCTGCCTTTGTTAGTTGCTTGTGGATGCCTATTGCCTTCCTGCACACGTTTGCGACATGTGCGTTGAATGTCAGCTGCTTGTCGATGGTGACACCCAGGATTTTGATCTCGTTGGATATGGCAATGCCGATCCCGCCCATGCTCAAACGCGGGGTGTCGTACTTCAATTTGCGCGTTATGACCATTGCATTGGTTTTTTGAGGGGCAAATCTAAGCTTGTTTCGAGCACCCCACGCCTGGACATGTTCAAGAGCGGCATTGGCACGTCCCTCGATCTCCAACGCTGTGTCACCATCGAAAACCAGCACAACGTCGTCTGCAAATGCTTGGCAATAGTCATCCCTAGCTTCCAAGCTCTTAAGAAGCGGATCCAGCAGCAAATTCCAGAAAAGTGGTCCCGCGATGGAGCCCTGGACACAGCCCTTACTTGTTGCCTTGCAGCACTCTTCACCTGCGTATCTGACCCTGACCCTCCGGTCTTTGAGGTAGCTGTCGATGACCCTCCTCAGGCCTACTGGACACTGTTCCTCGGCCAGGCGGACTCTTATGGCTGGCCACCATGCGCTGTCGAAGGCTCCCTCTATGTCCAATGATACCAGTACTACGATTTTCTTTTGTGCCAGCTTACCGCGTATGTGCTGCATTAGTGCATAGAGGGAGTCTTCTGTGCTTCTCTGGGGCATGAATCCGTACTGCCGGGTACTCATCCTGGGGATCAGATGAAACCTGAGGCGGGCCACCAACATCTTCTCATATATTTTACCGAAGATCGGTAATAGGCCGATTGGTCTGTACGCCTTTGGGTTGCCGTAATCTGTTTTTCCAGGCTTCTTTAAAATGATTACCGTCGCTTCTTTCCAAATTTCCGGGAAGAGATGGCTTCTCAGGCAGCCATTGAGGAGAGCCAAAGCCACGTCAGGGGCTCTTCTAACGGCCTGGCAGCAAATGTCGGCCGTAAGGCCGTCTGCTCCTGGCGCTTTCTTAACATTGAATGACTCGCACGCTGTCGTCAACTCGGCCATCGTGAATGGTGGTTCACAAGGCTCATCTTGTCCCACAGTATTCACGACGTCGGCCTTTTCTCTAATAAGGCGGTGGCAGGTGCTGTCGGTTTCCGAGTTGTCCTCTGGGTAAAATGTTTTTGCCAGTAGTTCGACCGAGCCTTTTGCGTTCAGGACCGCCCCGTCCTTCACCAATGGCTGATCCTCACCTCTTCCCTTGGTCCTTCCTATCACCCGGTAGATTCCTTCCCAAACCCCTTCTCTGTCCTGTCTTGAGCAGAAGTTCTTCCAACTCTCGACTTCGTCCTTGGCTGCTTCCGTCTCATACTCAACTTTCAGTTTCAGGTACTCTTCGACGACCTTCGATCTTCGGACTGGTGCAGCATTCCTAACTCTGTTTTTCAGGGTGGCGACCTTTTTCTTCATCCCCTCGAGTTTCTCGGACCACCACGGCAAAGTAAACACCTCGTTCGTTTTCTTCGTCGGCATTGACGAAGTGCATGCGTCTTTTATTAAATTAGTGTATAATTTTGTAATTGAATTAAATTGTTCGGCTGTGTCTAATTTATCAATTTCTAATTTATTTATTTTGTTTATCTGCATTAATTGGCCGAGTTTCTCACGAAACTCAGGCCAATTTGCTTTTTTTGTGTTAAAAATCCGGGTTGATCTACTAATTTGTATGCCTTTAGATCTCTTGACTTTAATGTTGAATACAATGCCGTTGTGATCCGAGCTCGTGAGGCCCTCGTCTACCCTCCAATCGTCTACAAGGTCTAGGAGATCCGTCGAGCATGCGGTTATGTCGACGAAGCTGCAATATCTTATGCCTCCTCTGATAGTGTCGAAGGTCGGAATTTCCCCTCTGTTGAGTATGTTCAGGTCCAGCTCATCGAGAACTCCGGACATTTCTTCTCCTCTGCGGTCGATGGTCTGGCTTCCCCACCAGGTGCTTTTTGCGTTTGCGTCTCCTCCAAGAATCCACATTCTGGAACCCACCTCCGCCTCAACGCGTTTGAGATGATCGAGGTATGGTTCAATTGGCTGGTCTGGCTCGAAGTAAAAGGAGACTAGTGTGATCTTCCAAGCAGAGGTTCGGATCCCCACCACGGTGATGTTGTTCGTGGTGAGTTTCGGGTACTGTTCTACGATAAGGTCATGATCGAAGACCGCTATTGCGGCCTTTACAGTCCCCTCTCCGGCGTCTATGCTCTGGAAGATCCGGACGCCTCTATGACTCCTCATTACTCTGGCCCCGCCTACGTATGGTTCCTGGAGGAGAGCAATGGCGACCCCGCGCTTTTTCGCTTCGGTAAGAAGCTCGTTGGTCGCCAGTCTTTTCCGCTGGAGGTTGGCCTGTACCAGTCTGTAGGGGTTTGGGTTTCCGTGGGTGCCCTTAGCAATATGCCACTGTAGCTCTTGCTATTTCATCCCACCTGTGGCGTATCTGACATTCCGAGCTAAAGGCGTTATGGCCAGCGTCCCCGAGCTTGGCTCTTGTGCAGTTCCGACACTTTGGCAGGGCACCCGTTATAAAGTCGGGACATTCCGACCTCAGGTGTGGCCCGCCACAGTGGCTGCATAGGTCAACTGATTCTTTACAGAATCGTTTGCCATGCCCGTAGCCTAGGCAGCGTGTGCACTGCACCAGTGGGGTCTGGTCTTCGACCCTCACACGCTGGAGGTCCACGTGCAGGCACCCGAGTTCTGTTGCCCGTCTCCAGATGATCGGCGAGACGCTGACCACAACGTGGCAGGTGTGTGGGTTCCTCGTCCTCCTCCGGAACTTCACCACCACCCTATCCTCCTCCTTGTCGAGGTTGTGAAAAACTTCCCGGTTCTGGTTTCTCAGAGCTTTTTGGATGTCCTCGTCTGTATTGACCGAGAGGACGCTCCTGAGTATCAGCATGGGATCCTTGTTCTTCACCTCCTCGACATGGAGGTCCTTACTATCCCTTGCCAGTCTTTCTTTGATTTTGTCCCTTTCTGCGGTAGTTTGGAAGCCCATAATAATCTTTCTGTCTTTTGCTTTTCTTACTTTTTCGACCTTCACCCAGCCTTCCTTTGCGTCAGCCGCCTTCCGCACCTTCTCCAGGACTTCGTCCCCAGACTCTGCCTCGTCCGTGGAGGTAACCACTATAGAGTGGAGCGTACTTCGCGTCGTGTTTGCTTTTCCGCTTTGAGTTACGCTTGCATAGGTGTTGCTGGCTGCGCCGTTTTCTACACTATGCCTGTGCTGCTCAATTGCTGCTTTCAGCTCCTCCATCTCTTTTGAGTGGCTCTCCAGCAGCAAAGAGTGACTTCTTATTTGAGCCTGCAGTTCAATACTGCTAGGGTCAGCTAGGCTGGTGAAAGTGAGGTCGGCTGCGACGCCTTCGGACTGTGTATTGTCGGGCCCCACTCTTTTTGTCTTGGCCGATTTTTCGGCCTCCTTTACTAACTGGAACAACCGGTCCAGCGCCTCGGTAATACCGGTTTTTATTTCAGTTTTTGTGTTCCTCGAAGTGCCGAGCAGGATTTTTGCTCTAGTCAGGCATGCCCTTGCCTCTGCCGACCGATCCGCGTAATGTGTTTTTGGCGGCGAGTGCACCTGTACGAGCTTCTGTTGGAGTGGCTTCTGTAGTTTTGCAGGGCCAGCCTGCACCGTCTTAGTAACCAAGGTAGGGGGGAACGTTGGGTTCGCGCTGGAGGGACCCGCGGCTTCCCACTCTCCGACGCTGCGTCTCACATTGGGAGGCGATATCGGCTTTGGTGATACGCCCTCATCCGGCTTCGCTTTGATTGGGGTCCTCATTGCGTTCATCATCGTTGGAGGTTCGCGTCAATTTGTATAAACAAAGTGTAAATATGTATAATAAAAACAAAATATAACAACAACCAATAACGTTCTAAGATTAAAAAATCTTAATCTTGTCTTTAATATTATGCTCTAGATAGAGTTGTCGAGGTCTGCTCTTTAGTCAAGGAACTGGTCAAGCACTGAAAACGTCGCGAGAGCCTTCAGAAGTCAAAAATGTGTAAAAATAGAGTGGCTTCTAGGGAGACTCTATGTAGAGTCGATTTGTTACATCCAGTTGAAAGCTCTCACCGAGCCCTCTCAGATGAACCCAAACTCGGTATGGTTACACCAAGGGGTTTCGGAGATATCCCAACTTGAAAATCTTGGTTTTTTTCCTAAAGTAAAGAACCAAGAGTGGTTACAAGAGGATATCTCAGGAACCGCCGGTCCAAAAACCCCGGTGTTTGGGCTTTCCGAACTCGCCTCGGTGAGACCGATCCACTAGAACTGCTTTCAGGCTGAAGAATTTTAACGTCCTGAAAACGCCTGAAAACCGTCTTGACTTATAATCTATACCCTAACGATATACTCAGCGAAAACCCCGGCCCTCTACGACTCTCCGTTGAGAAGCTATGGCCGTCTAAAGTTTTTCCAATATGGCCACGGTGCTGTCAAAGTCTTACTTTGACCTTGAATAACTTCCCTCGGGAAAGCCGCAGACCCCCCGAGTTTGGGCTCTCCCAACTCAGCCTGAGCTCCGCTGGCCGCTGAAACCACTTTCAGGGTCCTGAAAATTTTCAGCCCCAAACCGCCTGAAAACGTGGGGTAGGTGGGACAGTAGGACCCCGAGCCTAAATCCAAAAACCGCAATCTCCCACGACGTCTGGTTCAGGAGTTATTGCGGCTTGAAGTAAAACAAGATGGCCGCCGAGCTGTCAAAAGCTGAATAAAAACAACCGTATCTCCGGAACCCGACACCACAGAAGGACGGGGTTTTGGACCCACGACTCAGCGTCACTTCAGGTATGACCTGAAAGTGGTTTCAGCGATAAAAAATTTTCAGGCCTGAAATGGCCTGAAAATGGTCCTATACTAAAAACGGCGATACGCCACTGTCTAGGTTGAAAATCCGATGTAAATCGAACAACCGGTTCCCGAGTTATTGCGGGCTAAAAATTAAAACCAAAAAACCAATATGGCGTGTTTTTATCAAAACAGCCAATTGCGGCGTTTAAGGGCCCGTGTTTGGGCTTATATAAGTCCGGACAATGTATTTAAACACAATGAAAACATAAAAAAGTGGATTTTTCCTATTAATATTGAATTATTAGCAAAAAACACATAAAAATCAATATCTTCAAAACTACTGGCCTAAAATTTTTTAAAAAATATGCTAAAAATAGGTTAAATACAGAGCTATAACATACAAAAAATAAAAATTTAGAAAACCAAAAACTAGTGTGAAAATTTTTTGAAAATGTGTTTTTTCCTGAAATTTATTAATATCGTAAAAACTATTGAAGCTAAAAATCTAAAATTTAAAATCTCTAATGGTGTGATGAGCGCGCAACCGGCTGCAGTTGAAGAATTTTGAAATCTTGACCAGGGAAGAAAATATAGAGGTCCAAAGTTTTAAATTTCGAACTCCTCTTAAAAATCGGGCGTCGTTGAAATTTTAAAATTTTTTCCAAATACCGTCTATGATGCAGCTGCAGATGCTGGATGCAAAATTCCAGGCGTCTGGCTCCACTCCTTCCAAATTTTTCAGCCACGTGGTTTTTAGTATTTTCAGCCTAGTAGCTGAATTTTTAGGATTATGGTGTTTCCAGGTCTTCAGGAGGGTGTGCGGGAGTGATGCCCACCCCTTCCTCAAATAAAAAAGGGGGGTCGTCGATCTGGTTCAGGCAGCGTTAACAGTTGAAAATTTTTCCTGTGTGATTAACCTCAAAAACTTAAGGTTTCTCGGGTTTTGCTGACGCTGCACTAAAATCCGGTTTGAAAGTTTCACTTGGGCTTGTGTGTTTCACTTAGCCCTACACAACAACACCAAACTTGTAAGAATCGGAGCACTTTTTACCACTTTTTTCGATTTTAAACACGGGAGCGCTGCGAAAAACGATCCGACCGCCACGAGGGTTGGGGGGGAACTGGGTTAGGTTAGGTTAGGTTAGGTTAGGTTAGGTTAGGTTAGGTTAGGTTAGGTTAGGTTAGGTTAGGTTAGGTTAGGTTAGGTTAGGTTAGGTTAGGTTAGGTTAGGTTAGGTTAGGTTAGGTTAGGTTAGGTTAGGTTAGGTTAGGTTAGGTTAGGTTAGGTTAGGTTAGGTTAGGTTAGGTTAGGTTAGGTTAGGTTAGGTTAGGTTAGGTTAGGTTAGGTTAGGTTAGGTTAGGTTAGGTTAGGTTAGGTTAGGTTAGGTTAGGTTAGGTTAGGTTAGGTTAGGTTAGGTTAGGTTAGGTTAGGTTAGGTTAGGTTAGGTTAGGTTAGGTTAGGTTAGGTTAGGTTAGGTTAGGTTAGGTTAGGTTAGGTTAGGTTAGGTTAGGTTAGGTTAGGTTAGGTTAGGTTAGGTTAGGTTAGGTTAGGTTAGGTTAGGTTAGGTTAGGTTAGGTTAGGTTAGGTTAGGTTAGGTTAGGTTAGGTTAGGTTAGGTTAGGTTAGGTTAGGTTAGGTTAGGTTAGGTTAGGTTAGGTTAGGTTAGGTTAGGTTAGGTTAGGTTAGGTTAGGTTAGGTTAGGTTAGGTTAGGTTAGGTTAGGTTAGGTTAGGTTAGGTTAGGTTAGGTTAGGTTAGGTTAGGTTAGGTTAGGTTAGGTTAGGTTAGGTTAGGTTAGGTTAGGTTAGGTTAGGTTAGGTTAGGTTAGGTTAGGTTAGGTTAGGTTAGGTTAGGTTAGGTTAGGTTAGGTTAGGTTAGGTTAGGTTAGGTTAGGTTAGGTTAGGTTAGGTTAGGTTAGGTTAGGTTAGGTTAGGTTAGGTTAGGTTAGGTTAGGTTAGGTTAGGTTAGGTTAGGTTAGGTTAGGTTAGGTTAGGTTAGGTTAGGTTAGGTTAGGTTAGGTTAGGTTAGGTTAGGTTAGGTTAGGTTAGGTTAGGTTAGGTTAGGTTAGGTTAGGTTAGGTTAGGTTAGGTTAGGTTAGGTTAGGTTAGGTTAGGTTAGGTTAGGTTAGGTTAGGTTAGGTTAGGTTAGGTTAGGTTAGGTTAGGTTAGGTTAGGTTAGGTTAGGTTAGGTTAGGTTAGGTTAGGTTAGGTTAGGTTAGGTTAGGTTAGGTTAGGTTAGGTTAGGTTAGGTTAGGTTAGGTTAGGTTAGGTTAGGTTAGGTTAGGTTAGGTTAGGTTAGGTTAGGTTAGGTTAGGTTAGGTTAGGTTAGGTTAGGTTAGGTTAGGTTAGGTTAGGTTAGGTTAGGTTAGGTTAGGTTAGGTTAGGTTAGGTTAGGTTAGGTTAGGTTAGGTTAGGTTAGGTTAGGTTAGGTTAGGTTAGGTTAGGTTAGGTTAGGTTAGGTTAGGTTAGGTTAGGTTAGGTTAGGTTAGGTTAGGTTAGGTTAGGTTAGGTTAGGTTAGGTTAGGTTAGGTTAGGTTAGGTTAGGTTAGGTTAGGTTAGGTTAGGTTAGGTTAGGTTAGGTTAGGTTAGGTTAGGTTAGGTTAGGTTAGGTTAGGTTAGGTTAGGTTAGGTTAGGTTAGGTTAGGTTAGGTTAGGTTAGGTTAGGTTAGGTTAGGTTAGGTTAGGTTAGGTTAGGTTAGGTTAGGTTAGGTTAGGTTAGGTTAGGTTAGGTTAGGTTAGGTTAGGTTAGGTTAGGTTAGGTTAGGTTAGGTTAGGTTAGGTTAGGTTAGGTTAGGTTAGGTTAGGTTAGGTTAGGTTAGGTTAGGTTAGGTTAGGTTAGGTTAGGTTAGGTTAGGTTAGGTTAGGTTAGGTTAGGTTAGGTTAGGTTAGGTTAGGTTAGGTTAGGTTAGGTTAGGTTAGGTTAGGTTAGGTTAGGTTAGGTTAGGTTAGGTTAGGTTAGGTTAGGTTAGGTTAGGTTAGGTTAGGTTAGGTTAGGTTAGGTTAGGTTAGGTTAGGTTAGGTTAGGTTAGGTTAGGTTAGGTTAGGTTAGGTTAGGTTAGGTTAGGTTAGGTTAGGTTAGGTTAGGTTAGGTTAGGTTAGGTTAGGTTAGGTTAGGTTAGGTTAGGTTAGGTTAGGTTAGGTTAGGTTAGGTTAGGTTAGGTTAGGTTAGGTTAGGTTAGGTTAGGTTAGGTTAGGTTAGGTTAGGTTAGGTTAGGTTAGGTTAGGTTAGGTTAGGTTAGGTTAGGTTAGGTTAGGTTAGGTTAGGTTAGGTTAGGTTAGGTTAGGTTAGGTTAGGTTAGGTTAGGTTAGGTTAGGTTAGGTTAGGTTAGGTTAGGTTAGGTTAGGTTAGGTTAGGTTAGGTTAGGTTAGGTTAGGTTAGGTTAGGTTAGGTTAGGTTAGGTTAGGTTAGGTTAGGTTAGGTTAGGTTAGGTTAGGTTAGGTTAGGTTAGGTTAGGTTAGGTTAGGTTAGGTTAGGTTAGGTTAGGTTAGGTTAGGTTAGGTTAGGTTAGGTTAGGTTAGGTTAGGTTAGGTTAGGTTAGGTTAGGTTAGGTTAGGTTAGGTTAGGTTAGGTTAGGTTAGGTTAGGTTAGGTTAGGTTAGGTTAGGTTAGGTTAGGTTAGGTTAGGTTAGGTTAGGTTAGGTTAGGTTAGGTTAGGTTAGGTTAGGTTAGGTTAGGTTAGGTTAGGTTAGGTTAGGTTAGGTTAGGTTAGGTTAGGTTAGGTTAGGTTAGGTTAGGTTAGGTTAGGTTAGGTTAGGTTAGGTTAGGTTAGGTTAGGTTAGGTTAGGTTAGGTTAGGTTAGGTTAGGTTAGGTTAGGTTAGGTTAGGTTAGGTTAGGTTAGGTTAGGTTAGGTTAGGTTAGGTTAGGTTAGGTTAGGTTAGGTTAGGTTAGGTTAGGTTAGGTTAGGTTAGGTTAGGTTAGGTTAGGTTAGGTTAGGTTAGGTTAGGTTAGGTTAGGTTAGGTTAGGTTAGGTTAGGTTAGGTTAGGTTAGGTTAGGTTAGGTTAGGTTAGGTTAGGTTAGGTTAGGTTAGGTTAGGTTAGGTTAGGTTAGGTTAGGTTAGGTTAGGTTAGGTTAGGTTAGGTTAGGTTAGGTTAGGTTAGGTTAGGTTAGGTTAGGTTAGGTTAGGTTAGGTTAGGTTAGGTTAGGTTAGGTTAGGTTAGGTTAGGTTAGGTTAGGTTAGGTTAGGTTAGGTTAGGTTAGGTTAGGTTAGGTTAGGTTAGGTTAGGTTAGGTTAGGTTAGGTTAGGTTAGGTTAGGTTAGGTTAGGTTAGGTTAGGTTAGGTTAGGTTAGGTTAGGTTAGGTTAGGTTAGGTTAGGTTAGGTTAGGTTAGGTTAGGTTAGGTTAGGTTAGGTTAGGTTAGGTTAGGTTAGGTTAGGTTAGGTTAGGTTAGGTTAGGTTAGGTTAGGTTAGGTTAGGTTAGGTTAGGTTAGGTTAGGTTAGGTTAGGTTAGGTTAGGTTAGGTTAGGTTAGGTTAGGTTAGGTTAGGTTAGGTTAGGTTAGGTTAGGTTAGGTTAGGTTAGGTTAGGTTAGGTTAGGTTAGGTTAGGTTAGGTTAGGTTAGGTTAGGTTAGGTTAGGTTAGGTTAGGTTAGGTTAGGTTAGGTTAGGTTAGGTTAGGTTAGGTTAGGTTAGGTTAGGTTAGGTTAGGTTAGGTTAGGTTAGGTTAGGTTAGGTTAGGTTAGGTTAGGTTAGGTTAGGTTAGGTTAGGTTAGGTTAGGTTAGGTTAGGTTAGGTTAGGTTAGGTTAGGTTAGGTTAGGTTAGGTTAGGTTAGGTTAGGTTAGGTTAGGTTAGGTTAGGTTAGGTTAGGTTAGGTTAGGTTAGGTTAGGTTAGGTTAGGTTAGGTTAGGTTAGGTTAGGTTAGGTTAGGTTAGGTTAGGTTAGGTTAGGTTAGGTTAGGTTAGGTTAGGTTAGGTTAGGTTAGGTTAGGTTAGGTTAGGTTAGGTTAGGTTAGGTTAGGTTAGGTTAGGTTAGGTTAGGTTAGGTTAGGTTAGGTTAGGTTAGGTTAGGTTAGGTTAGGTTAGGTTAGGTTAGGTTAGGTTAGGTTAGGTTAGGTTAGGTTAGGTTAGGTTAGGTTAGGTTAGGTTAGGTTAGGTTAGGTTAGGTTAGGTTAGGTTAGGTTAGGTTAGGTTAGGTTAGGTTAGGTTAGGTTAGGTTAGGTTAGGTTAGGTTAGGTTAGGTTAGGTTAGGTTAGGTTAGGTTAGGTTAGGTTAGGTTAGGTTAGGTTAGGTTAGGTTAGGTTAGGTTAGGTTAGGTTAGGTTAGGTTAGGTTAGGTTAGGTTAGGTTAGGTTAGGTTAGGTTAGGTTAGGTTAGGTTAGGTTAGGTTAGGTTAGGTTAGGTTAGGTTAGGTTAGGTTAGGTTAGGTTAGGTTAGGTTAGGTTAGGTTAGGTTAGGTTAGGTTAGGTTAGGTTAGGTTAGGTTAGGTTAGGTTAGGTTAGGTTAGGTTAGGTTAGGTTAGGTTAGGTTAGGTTAGGTTAGGTTAGGTTAGGTTAGGTTAGGTTAGGTTAGGTTAGGTTAGGTTAGGTTAGGTTAGGTTAGGTTAGGTTAGGTTAGGTTAGGTTAGGTTAGGTTAGGTTAGGTTAGGTTAGGTTAGGTTAGGTTAGGTTAGGTTAGGTTAGGTTAGGTTAGGTTAGGTTAGGTTAGGTTAGGTTAGGTTAGGTTAGGTTAGGTTAGGTTAGGTTAGGTTAGGTTAGGTTAGGTTAGGTTAGGTTAGGTTAGGTTAGGTTAGGTTAGGTTAGGTTAGGTTAGGTTAGGTTAGGTTAGGTTAGGTTAGGTTAGGTTAGGTTAGGTTAGGTTAGGTTAGGTTAGGTTAGGTTAGGTTAGGTTAGGTTAGGTTAGGTTAGGTTAGGTTAGGTTAGGTTAGGTTAGGTTAGGTTAGGTTAGGTTAGGTTAGGTTAGGTTAGGTTAGGTTAGGTTAGGTTAGGTTAGGTTAGGTTAGGTTAGGTTAGGTTAGGTTAGGTTAGGTTAGGTTAGGTTAGGTTAGGTTAGGTTAGGTTAGGTTAGGTTAGGTTAGGTTAGGTTAGGTTAGGTTAGGTTAGGTTAGGTTAGGTTAGGTTAGGTTAGGTTAGGTTAGGTTAGGTTAGGTTAGGTTAGGTTAGGTTAGGTTAGGTTAGGTTAGGTTAGGTTAGGTTAGGTTAGGTTAGGTTAGGTTAGGTTAGGTTAGGTTAGGTTAGGTTAGGTTAGGTTAGGTTAGGTTAGGTTAGGTTAGGTTAGGTTAGGTTAGGTTAGGTTAGGTTAGGTTAGGTTAGGTTAGGTTAGGTTAGGTTAGGTTAGGTTAGGTTAGGTTAGGTTAGGTTAGGTTAGGTTAGGTTAGGTTAGGTTAGGTTAGGTTAGGTTAGGTTAGGTTAGGTTAGGTTAGGTTAGGTTAGGTTAGGTTAGGTTAGGTTAGGTTAGGTTAGGTTAGGTTAGGTTAGGTTAGGTTAGGTTAGGTTAGGTTAGGTTAGGTTAGGTTAGGTTAGGTTAGGTTAGGTTAGGTTAGGTTAGGTTAGGTTAGGTTAGGTTAGGTTAGGTTAGGTTAGGTTAGGTTAGGTTAGGTTAGGTTAGGTTAGGTTAGGTTAGGTTAGGTTAGGTTAGGTTAGGTTAGGTTAGGTTAGGTTAGGTTAGGTTAGGTTAGGTTAGGTTAGGTTAGGTTAGGTTAGGTTAGGTTAGGTTAGGTTAGGTTAGGTTAGGTTAGGTTAGGTTAGGTTAGGTTAGGTTAGGTTAGGTTAGGTTAGGTTAGGTTAGGTTAGGTTAGGTTAGGTTAGGTTAGGTTAGGTTAGGTTAGGTTAGGTTAGGTTAGGTTAGGTTAGGTTAGGTTAGGTTAGGTTAGGTTAGGTTAGGTTAGGTTAGGTTAGGTTAGGTTAGGTTAGGTTAGGTTAGGTTAGGTTAGGTTAGGTTAGGTTAGGTTAGGTTAGGTTAGGTTAGGTTAGGTTAGGTTAGGTTAGGTTAGGTTAGGTTAGGTTAGGTTAGGTTAGGTTAGGTTAGGTTAGGTTAGGTTAGGTTAGGTTAGGTTAGGTTAGGTTAGGTTAGGTTAGGTTAGGTTAGGTTAGGTTAGGTTAGGTTAGGTTAGGTTAGGTTAGGTTAGGTTAGGTTAGGTTAGGTTAGGTTAGGTTAGGTTAGGTTAGGTTAGGTTAGGTTAGGTTAGGTTAGGTTAGGTTAGGTTAGGTTAGGTTAGGTTAGGTTAGGTTAGGTTAGGTTAGGTTAGGTTAGGTTAGGTTAGGTTAGGTTAGGTTAGGTTAGGTTAGGTTAGGTTAGGTTAGGTTAGGTTAGGTTAGGTTAGGTTAGGTTAGGTTAGGTTAGGTTAGGTTAGGTTAGGTTAGGTTAGGTTAGGTTAGGTTAGGTTAGGTTAGGTTAGGTTAGGTTAGGTTAGGTTAGGTTAGGTTAGGTTAGGTTAGGTTAGGTTAGGTTAGGTTAGGTTAGGTTAGGTTAGGTTAGGTTAGGTTAGGTTAGGTTAGGTTAGGTTAGGTTAGGTTAGGTTAGGTTAGGTTAGGTTAGGTTAGGTTAGGTTAGGTTAGGTTAGGTTAGGTTAGGTTAGGTTAGGTTAGGTTAGGTTAGGTTAGGTTAGGTTAGGTTAGGTTAGGTTAGGTTAGGTTAGGTTAGGTTAGGTTAGGTTAGGTTAGGTTAGGTTAGGTTAGGTTAGGTTAGGTTAGGTTAGGTTAGGTTAGGTTAGGTTAGGTTAGGTTAGGTTAGGTTAGGTTAGGTTAGGTTAGGTTAGGTTAGGTTAGGTTAGGTTAGGTTAGGTTAGGTTAGGTTAGGTTAGGTTAGGTTAGGTTAGGTTAGGTTAGGTTAGGTTAGGTTAGGTTAGGTTAGGTTAGGTTAGGTTAGGTTAGGTTAGGTTAGGTTAGGTTAGGTTAGGTTAGGTTAGGTTAGGTTAGGTTAGGTTAGGTTAGGTTAGGTTAGGTTAGGTTAGGTTAGGTTAGGTTAGGTTAGGTTAGGTTAGGTTAGGTTAGGTTAGGTTAGGTTAGGTTAGGTTAGGTTAGGTTAGGTTAGGTTAGGTTAGGTTAGGTTAGGTTAGGTTAGGTTAGGTTAGGTTAGGTTAGGTTAGGTTAGGTTAGGTTAGGTTAGGTTAGGTTAGGTTAGGTTAGGTTAGGTTAGGTTAGGTTAGGTTAGGTTAGGTTAGGTTAGGTTAGGTTAGGTTAGGTTAGGTTAGGTTAGGTTAGGTTAGGTTAGGTTAGGTTAGGTTAGGTTAGGTTAGGTTAGGTTAGGTTAGGTTAGGTTAGGTTAGGTTAGGTTAGGTTAGGTTAGGTTAGGTTAGGTTAGGTTAGGTTAGGTTAGGTTAGGTTAGGTTAGGTTAGGTTAGGTTAGGTTAGGTTAGGTTAGGTTAGGTTAGGTTAGGTTAGGTTAGGTTAGGTTAGGTTAGGTTAGGTTAGGTTAGGTTAGGTTAGGTTAGGTTAGGTTAGGTTAGGTTAGGTTAGGTTAGGTTAGGTTAGGTTAGGTTAGGTTAGGTTAGGTTAGGTTAGGTTAGGTTAGGTTAGGTTAGGTTAGGTTAGGTTAGGTTAGGTTAGGTTAGGTTAGGTTAGGTTAGGTTAGGTTAGGTTAGGTTAGGTTAGGTTAGGTTAGGTTAGGTTAGGTTAGGTTAGGTTAGGTTAGGTTAGGTTAGGTTAGGTTAGGTTAGGTTAGGTTAGGTTAGGTTAGGTTAGGTTAGGTTAGGTTAGGTTAGGTTAGGTTAGGTTAGGTTAGGTTAGGTTAGGTTAGGTTAGGTTAGGTTAGGTTAGGTTAGGTTAGGTTAGGTTAGGTTAGGTTAGGTTAGGTTAGGTTAGGTTAGGTTAGGTTAGGTTAGGTTAGGTTAGGTTAGGTTAGGTTAGGTTAGGTTAGGTTAGGTTAGGTTAGGTTAGGTTAGGTTAGGTTAGGTTAGGTTAGGTTAGGTTAGGTTAGGTTAGGTTAGGTTAGGTTAGGTTAGGTTAGGTTAGGTTAGGTTAGGTTAGGTTAGGTTAGGATAGGTTAGGTTAGGTTAGGTTAGGTTAGGTTAGGTTAGGTTAGGTTAGGTTAGGTTAGGTTAGGTTAGGTTAGGTTAGGTTAGGTTAGGTTAGGTTAGGTTAGGTTAGGTTAGGTTAGGTTAGGTTAGGTTAGGTTAGGTTAGGTTAGGTTAGGTTAGGTTAGGTTAGGTTAGGTTAGGTAGGTTAGGTTAGGTTAGGTTAGGTTAGGTTAGGTTAGGTTAGGTTAGGTTAGGTTAGGTTAGGTTAGGTTAGGTTAGGTTAGGTTAGGTTAGGTTAGGTGAGGTTAGGTTAGGTTAGGT